>OY728166.1:1226780880-1226782954 GCA_963277665.1 Viscum album | reverse complement strand
ATAACCAAATATGGTTTTTAAGCAAACTACTATGTGTGGTATCACAATGGAGAGAAAATTAAATCTCAAATTTCTAATGATCCAAATGAGAGGACTAGAGTGGAGAATTTTTTATATGACTGGTTTCCATTTATTCATCATCATGAAAAGGAGAGGATTCTGACCCAAGAAGATTTCGATATGATCACACATGATGCATCTAATGAAAATGATGATGATGTCAGGGTGAAAAAATTGAATGATGCTGTCACGACTCCAGTATATCGACAATGCGATAAAATGAAAAAGCTGGAATTTTTAATCCGATTGTTTCATGGGAAAACTATGTATGGGATTTCTAATATAGTAATCGATTACATTCTTACCTTCTTGAAGTATTTACTTCCAGATGATGCAGATATTATCTCAAACCACTATATGGCATGGAAGTTAGTTGAGGAACTTGGATTTTCAAGAAACAAAATTCAAGATTACCTGAAATATTGCAGTTTATTATGGGAGGAAACCGCTGAACAAAATGATTGTATAAAATGTGGCACATCCCGCTAAAAGTCAAAATCTGATGGAACACCATCCCACGTGCCACAAAAAGTAATGTGGCACTTTCTATTGATCCCCAGACTCCATAATCTTTTTATGTCTGATAAAATATCAATAAAAATGAGATGGCATGATACTGAGAGAGAAAAGACTAATGATGAGTTGGTTCACCCTGCATATGGATTTGCATGGAAGAGATTTTATGCTCAATATCCTGATTTTGCAGCTAACATGCGTAATGTGAGGCTGGGTCTTTCATGCGGTGGTTTTAATCTGTTTGGGAAGATGCTTACTTCGCACAGCACATTGCCAGTTTTTATACACATTTATAATCTTCACCCATGGTTGTGTATGAAAAACCCTTTCACTTTCATGAGTATACTCATATCTAGCCCTTCTTATCCTGGAATTGATATTGACGTATACATGCAACCTTTAATAAAAGATTTGAAACTTCTTTGGGATGTGGGTATGCGTACATACGATGCATATTCAAAAGACATATTTCAGATGTGTGTTGTGCTTATGTGGACGATCAATGATTTTCCAGCTTATGTAATGATTTTTGGATGGATCACGAAGGGAAAACTGTCATGTACTGATTGTATGAAGAATACATGATCCAGAAGACTGAAACATCGTTGTAGTTTCAGTTTTATGAGACATCAATGATTCTTTCCAATGGACCATCCATATAGAAATAATCGTCAAAGATTTGATAATAACATAGAGACTGATGATCCACCTCAGCATATGTCTGGAACTAATGTTCTTAATGAATTGAAAGATTTTATTTTTTTCATTTGGGAAGGGTTAAATGAAATCTGGAAAGAGAAATAATTTTTTCACTAAAACATGTTACAATTGGAGGAAGAGGAGTATCTTTTTTTATTTTTATTATTGGTCAACCAATTTGTTATGTCATTTCTTAGACGTAATTCACATTGAAAATAATATATGTGAAATGTTTCTTTTGATACTTATAAATGTTAAGGGAAAGAAAAAAGATGATTTACGGTCTTTGCATGACTTGGTGGATTGGGGCATCAGACCATAATTTCATCCTATGTGTATTAGTGAAAATAAATGGAAAGTCCCATGTGATTCTTATGTGATGAAAACTATGTAAAAAAACAATTTCTAGAAGTATTAGATATTATTAGAGTTCCTGATGGCTATTCAAGAAACATAGCTAAACAGGTTAATAAAAGAGAGTTGAAGCTAAAATCCTTGAAGACACATGATAATCACGTTCTTCTGCATGAGTTGATTCCAATAGCAATACATCATATTTTGTCCAATAATGTAAGGGTGAATTTTATTCGGTTGTTCCATTTGTTTAGAGATCTTTGTGCTAAGAAGTTGTCCAAGTCCTTCTTGCAAAAAAATTTGACAGATGCCCCATTAATGTTGTGTCAGTTGGAGAAAATATTTCCTCCATCATTTTTCACATACATGCTACATATGACTGTCCATATTCCCACTGAAATAATTCTCAAAGAACCTGTTTATTTTATTTGGATGTATCCAACTG